>OX387306.1:2500-7500 GCA_947562105.1 Shargacucullia verbasci | reverse complement strand
CCTCCACAATAATAACAGAGTTCCACTGTCTCTGTACATATTTTGCGCCCGTGCCCATATGCGAGGCATTTAGTGCACTGCACTAACGGTGATTGATCTTCCACACGGACGCGTTGAAGGTCTATATATACTTTGCCGACTGACAGTAGCCTCTGGTATAGCGCGGGCGTCACTTTGAGCACCAAGTGGCACTCATGTTGATTTCGAGCCTTGCGTCTGTACAAGACCTCGGCTTGGCTTATGTCAGTCGCCAGGTCTCCCAATTGGTTGTCGTTTTGCTTTTGTAAGGCAGCCTTAATCTCCTCATTGGTGTTGTAGGACAATACGTTCTTAAGTATTACCAACGGACTTTTATTTTTCGCCTCTTCGAAGACGATATTCGCGCTCTTTTTTAGATGGGCCTCTACCTTATCCAGTTCCGTTCTGGTGGAGCAGCTGAGGATGACCTTCCCATCCCGTATTTTCCTCAACTTCTCCACCCGAATTCCGCTTTTCTTGGCGTCCAGCGCCCCTTTTATGTGTTCGACTACTTCACTTGAAGTGTCCATGACCTCAGTAGAAGAGATGATGAGGGAGTGTGTAGGCTTATGTTCCCATGGTGTTTTTGGTTGCCTTGCTGCATCTGCGTACGAGGGAGAAACTCCAGACCCAGGTTCCCGCGGCTGGAGAATCTTCACTGCAGTTCTTATTTCTCGTATTCCCTCCACAATATCTTTGTCCTCACACGCTAAGATAATGCTTTGTTTTAGGTCTTCTATTTTTTTGTCTGTCTCATGGACTATCCGTTTTGTCTGCACGTTTAGTTTGTCAGAGCAATCATCAAAGGAGCCGTCAACAAAAGTTTCAATTTGTGAAGCAGTTTTATTCACCTCCTGTATTACTCGCTGACAGGTTTCCTCCATTTGGCGTTCCTGTTCCATAACTGTGGTTGTGTTTATCACTTCCACGCCCTCTTCTATTCTTTCTGACAACTTGCTCTCTAATTCTTTAAACTTCTGTTCGAGGTTTTCCCCAATACTTTGCAGAAATGCCTTGTTTGTGGTAACAATCTCGGATATGGAGTCAACTGTTCTTCCTATCTTACTCGTCTTATCCCCACCCCCTATCTGATCAAAATGTTTCTCCATGTCACCCACCAACGATGTCAGCTTGTCAATCATGTCAAAGTTTATCACTTTCAGTTCTCCCTTTAAGTTCTTGGCTTCATTTAGGGCCGTTTTTGCCTTCTTGCCGTAGTGCATAGCTTCCTGAAGCCAAGACGAGCACTTTGGGTCCCCACTTGAGCTTCTTCTGTTTACAGGATACTTTGGCAGTGGTTTCGACGCGGGGTTGTTCATGGTGTTATTTTATTTTAAAGGGGGAGATACGCAGGTCACAAAATCACAAGAATATGATTAACGAGTGTAAAACTTAAAATAATATAACCTTAAAAATTTTTAAGGTAAGTGTAAAGTGTATACCTAGCCTAAATTTTTAATTTTATTTGCAATAATGCAAGTCTGCTTAGTCCGTAAGACTGGTCTCACCGAGCCCTTTTAGACGAGCCCCAACACGGCAGCTCCAGTCCAAGGGGTTCTGAAGATGTGGCAAGCCGAAGTCCGGTTGCTAGTCGATGAGTCTATGTGGTGGGTTTTTATTTTGGAACGCCGTATATTGCTGTCAATATTCGGTCCTGGTCCCGCGCGATGACGTCGGCCACAGTCAGGCAGAAAAGGTACTGACTGGTACTTCTGTTTTCACAGCATGTGTGGAGATATGCTGCTTACAGCACGACGATCCGTGACAGCGATTTTGTGCTATAGGTAGTAGGTACTGAGGTTGTGGGGGGGAAGGTGTAACGTAACAGCTCCGGGAAATATATTAAAAAGATGTGCTTGAAAAATTAAATTTTTCTAGTGAAAGACATGTGTTAATAGTACAGAGTGTATTGGATAGGTGGCAGCACTTGTATGTTGGAGTGTGGTGAATTTTCTAGTGAAGCATGTGTGTTAGTAGTGTATGATGTTTCCAACAGATGGCAGCACTTGTATGTTGAGATGCGGTAGGTTTCCTAGAGGAGGACTTGTGTTAGTAGTACGAAGTGCATAAGATAGATGGCAGCACCTGTATGTTGGGGTGTGGTATGTTTCCTAGGGAAGGATGTGTGTTAGTAGTTCCTAGTGTATCCAACAGGTGGCAGCACTAGTATGTTAAGATGTTGTGAGTTTCCTAGAGAGGGATGTGTGTTAGTAGTGTGTGGTGTATATGGTAGATGGCAGCTCCTGTATGTCAGGTGTGATGAGTTGCCTGTGAAGGATCTACGTTGGTAGTGTGTGCTGTATAGTATAGGTGGCGACACTATTGCTAATGTCAGTCAAGTGTGGTATATTACTTGGTAGGAAATGTGTGTGTTGGTGTTTCGCACTGTATTCGGTAGGTGGCGACTCTGTTGCATCTATGTACAAAAGCGTAAATAACTAGGGGAGGATTTTGGAAAAATGTCTATTTCTTTGGAATGCGTGGGCGGATTTTATAAAGGTTTACTGATCTAGAATCTGTATTAAATTATGCTTCTAATTATTATAATAATGTGAGGATTAATGTATATAAAGGCTGGTTATGTGGGATTCGAAATAGTTTATTTGGGAATTTTTATGAAAAATGAAAATTTGGATTTATCTCAGGTTATATAAGGGATAGATGGGGTTTAATACCAGAGGGGTTAGTTATTGTGCCCAAGGCACACCTCGAATTCCTTTGAACGGAATATAACTTGGAATTAAGGAAGTGGTTTTTCAAATTACGTAAATATTTAGTTACGTGACCTGTACCACACCTGATAAGTCTTTTAGGAAAACAGCTATATTATTTGAATCACTGAGCCTAAAATTAAAATATAGCCAACGTTTTGTAGCAGAGGAATTGTAGAATTTAATGAAATTTTAAAACAATATAATTGTCAATCTAATTAAGGAGATAAATGCCGTGAAAAATGAGGTAGCAAATGGCTTTGTTCACGGTTAGTTCACCCACGCCGTCGCTCAGGGGGCGCCACCGGCGATTTGGCGGAAAGAAAACTTGTACAATGTAAACAAACCAGGGAAGGGTTTTGGAAAAACGTTTGTTTCTTTGGTATGCGTGGATGGATTTTCTAGAGGTTTACTAATTTGGAATCTGTATTAAATTGTGCTTCTAGGTGATGTAGTAAGGTGAAGATTAGTGCATAGAATGAGGGTGTGCAGAGCTGTTTAAATGTGATTTGAAAATTTTTAAAGGGAATTTTATGGAAAAGTAGAAATTTGGATTTATCTCAGGTTGTGTAGGGGATAGATGCAATTTAATGGCAGGGGGGTTAGTTTTTATGCTCGGGGCACAATACTATCTCCTCAAAACGGGATATAATTTGGAAATAAAAAAGTGACTTTTCAATTTACGTAATTATTTTAGTGACGTGACCTGTACTATGCCTGTTAAGTCTTTTGGAAAAATGGCTATATTATTGGAACCACTGAACCTAGAATTATGATAAAGCCACCGTTTTGAAGCAGAGGGGTTGCAGTATTTAATAAGATTTTAAAATAATATGATTATCGATCTAATTAGGGAGATATATGCCGTGAAATATGAGGTGGCAGGATGGCTCGGGGAAAAGGGTCCTGGAGGTCAGGGTTTAGGGTTTAGGTGAATTTGAGGGATGGTTTTGGTATGTGGGAGGGATAGCACAGTATTGACAAAAATATCGCTCACCCCGGTTGACTCCTTAAGGTTGGTGATTTAGGGGTCCAAACACTGATATGGTAATATCTCAGTGGATTGTTGTCCAATCTTCCTGAGATTTCCAGGGTAGACGTAGGCACTCACGATACACCAATTTGTAATTTAAAAAGTATATGTTAAGGCGACCAATTGAGCGTCGCACGCACTTGTTTGTTTGGGCGTTTAAAAAACGTTTAAAAAACGCCCCGCGATCCAGTTTTTTTGGCGATTTCACTGCACTGCACAAACCGATTTCAGTTATTTTTATATCACTGGGTTCGGTGCACTGAGACGCGTGTTTTGGTATATAACACTTGATGTTTTGCAAACTTTGACCGCGATAATAATTTTTACTTGTGGAGCGCGGCGTTTTCGCTACAATCCGGCTAGCGGGTGGCGCGGGACGGTTGGTTAGGTTAGGTTAGGTTAGGTTAGGTTAGGTTAGGTTAGGTTAGGTTAGGTTAGGTTAGGTTAGGTTAGGTTAGGTTAGGTTAGGTTAGGTTAGGTTAGGTTAGGTTAGGTTAGGTTAGGTTAGGTTAGGTTAGGTTAGGTTAGGTTAGGTTAGGTTAGGTTAGGTTAGGTTAGGTTAGGTTAGGTTAGGTTAGGTTAGGTTAGGTTAGGTTAGGTTAGGTTAGGTTAGGTTAGGTTAGGTTAGGTTAGGTTAGGTTAGGTTAGGTTAGGTTAGGTTAGGTTAGGTTAGGTTAGGTTAGGTTAGGTTAGGTTAGGTTAGGTTAGGTTAGGTTAGGTTAGGTTAGGTTAGGTTAGGTTAGGTTAGGTTAGGTTAGGTTAGGTTAGGTTAGGTTAGGTTAGGTTAGGTTAGGTTAGGTTAGGTTAGGTTAGGTTAGGTTAGGTTAGGTTAGGTTAGGTTAGGTTAGGTTAGGTTAGGTTAGGTTAGGTTAGGTTAGGTTAGGTTAGGTTAGGTTAGGTTAGGTTAGGTTAGGTTAGGTTAGGTTAGGTTAGGTTAGGTTAGGTTAGGTTAGGTTAGGTTAGGTTAGGTTAGGTTAGGTTAGGTTAGGTTAGGTTAGGTTAGGTTAGGTTAGGTTAGGTTAGGTTAGGTTAGGTTAGGTTAGGTTAGGTTAGGTTAGGTTAGGTTAGGTTAGGTTAGGTTAGGTTAGGTTAGGTTAGGTTAGGTTAGGTTAGGTTAGGTTAGGTTAGGTTAGGTTAGGTTAGGTTAGGTTAGGTTAGGTTAGGTTAGGTTAGGTTAGGTTAGGTTAGGTTAGGTTAGGTTAGGTTAGGTTAGGTTAGGTTAGGTTAGGTTAGGTTAG
>OX387305.1:9702500-9713589 GCA_947562105.1 Shargacucullia verbasci | reverse complement strand
CTAACCTAACCTAACCTAACCTAACCTAACCTAACCTAACCTAACCTAACCTAACCTAACCTAACCTAACCTAACCTAACCTAACCTAACCTAACCTAACCTAACCTAACCTAACCTAACCTAACCTAACCTAACCTAACCTAACCTAACCTAACCTAACCTAACCTAACCTAACCTAACCTAACCTAACCTAACCTAACCTAACCTAACCTAACCTAACCTAACCTAACCTAACCTAACCTAACCTAACCTAACCTAACCTAACCTAACCTAACCTAACCTAACCTAACCTAACCTAACCTAACCTAACCTAACCTAACCTAACCTAACCTAACCTAACCTAACCTAACCTAACCTAACCTAACCTAACCTAACCTAACCTAACCTAACCTAACCTAACCTAACCTAACCTAACCTAACCTAACCTAACCTAACCTAACCTAACCTAACCTAACCTAACCTAACCTAACCTAACCTAACCTAACCTAACCTAACCTAACCTAACCTAACCTAACCTAACCTAACCTAACCTAACCTAACCTAACCTAACCTAACCTAACCTAACCTAACCTAACCTAACCTAACCTAACCTAACCTAACCTAACCTAACCTAACCTAACCTAACCTAACCTAACCTAACCTAACCTAACCTAACCTAACCTAACCTAACCTAACCTAACCTAACCTAACCTAACCTAACCTAACCTAACCTAACCTAACCTAACCTAACCTAACCTAACCTAACCTAACCTAACCTAACCTAACCTAACCTAACCTAACCTAACCTAACCTAACCTAACCTAACCTAACCTAACCTAACCTAACCTAACCTAACCTAACCTAACCTAACCTAACCTAACCTAACCTAACCTAACCTAACCTAACCTAACCTAACCTAACCTAACCTAACCTAACCTAACCTAACCTAACCTAACCTAACCTAACCTAACCTAACCTAACCTAACCTAACCTAACCTAACCTAACCTAACCTAACCTAACCTAACCTAACCTAACCTAACCTAACCTAACCTAACCTAACCTAACCTAACCTAACCTAACCTAACCTAACCTAACCTAACCTAACCTAACCTAACCTAACCTAACCTAACCTAACCTAACCTAACCTAACCTAACCTAACCTAACCTAACCTAACCTAACCTAACCTAACCTAACCTAACCTAACCTAACCTAACCTAACCTAACCTAACCTAACCTAACCTAACCTAACCTAACCTAACCTAACCTAACCTAACCTAACCTAACCTAACCTAACCTAACCTAACCTAACCTAACCTAACCTAACCTAACCTAACCTAACCTAACCTAACCTAACCTAACCTAACCTAACCTAACCTAACCTAACCTAACCTAACCTAACCTAACCTAACCTAACCTAACCTAACCTAACCTAACCTAACCTAACCTAACCTAACCTAACCTAACCTAACCTAACCTAACCTAACCTAACCTAACCTAACCTAACCTAACCTAACCTAACCTAACCTAACCTAACCTAACCTAACCTAACCTAACCTAACCTAACCTAACCTAACCTAACCTAACCTAACCTAACCTAACCTAACCTAACCTAACCTAACCTAACCTAACCTAACCTAACCTAACCTAACCTAACCTAACCTAACCTAACCTAACCTAACCTAACCTAACCTAACCTAACCTAACCTAACCTAACCTAACCTAACCTAACCTAACCTAACCTAACCTAACCTAACCTAACCTAACCTAACCTAACCTAACCTAACCTAACCTAACCTAACCTAACCTAACCTAACCTAACCTAACCTAACCTAACCTAACCTAACCTAACCTAACCTAACCTAACCTAACCTAACCTAACCTAACCTAACCTAACCTAACCTAACCTAACCTAACCTAACCTAACCTAACCTAACCTAACCTAACCTAACCTAACCTAACCTAACCTAACCTAACCTAACCTAACCTAACCTAACCTAACCTAACCTAACCTAACCTAACCTAACCTAACCTAACCTAACCTAACCTAACCTAACCTAACCTAACCTAACCTAACCTAACCTAACCTAACCTAACCTAACCTAACCTAACCTAACCTAACCTAACCTAACCTAACCTAACCTAACCTAACCTAACCTAACCTAACCTAACCTAACCTAACCTAACCTAACCTAACCTAACCTAACCTAACCTAACCTAACCTAACCTAACCTAACCTAACCTAACCTAACCTAACCTAACCTAACCTAACCTAACCTAACCTAACCTAACCTAACCTAACCTAACCTAACCTAACCTAACCTAACCTAACCTAACCTAACCTAACCTAACCTAACCTAACCTAACCTAACCTAACCTAACCTAACCTAACCTAACCTAACCTAACCTAACCTAACCTAACCTAACCTAACCTAACCTAACCTAACCTAACCTAACCTAACCTAACCTAACCTAACCTAACCTAACCTAACCTAACCTAACCTAACCTAACCTAACCTAACCTAACCTAACCTAACCTAACCTAACCTAACCTAACCTAACCTAACCTAACCTAACCTAACCTAACCTAACCTAACCTAACCTAACCTAACCTAACCTAACCTAACCTAACCTAACCTAACCTAACCTAACCTAACCTAACCTAACCTAACCTAACCTAACCTAACCTAACCTAACCTAACCTAACCTAACCTAACCTAACCTAACCTAACCTAACCTAACCTAACCTAACCTAACCTAACCTAACCTAACCTAACCTAACCTAACCTAACCTAACCTAACCTAACCTAACCTAACCTAACCTAACCTAACCTAACCTAACCTAACCTAACCTAACCTAACCTAACCTAACCTAACCTAACCTAACCTAACCTAACCTAACCTAACCTAACCTAACCTAACCTAACCTAACCTAACCTAACCTAACCTAACCTAACCTAACCTAACCTAACCTAACCTAACCTAACCTAACCTAACCTAACCTAACCTAACCTAACCTAACCTAACCTAACCTAACCTAACCTAACCTAACCTAACCTAACCTAACCTAACCTAACCTAACCTAACCTAACCTAACCTAACCTAACCTAACCTAACCTAACCTAACCTAACCTAACCTAACCTAACCTAACCTAACCTAACCTAACCTAACCTAACCTAACCTAACCTAACCTAACCTAACCTAACCTAACCTAACCTAACCTAACCTAACCTAACCTAACCTAACCTAACCTAACCTAACCTAACCTAACCTAACCTAACCTAACCTAACCTAACCTAACCTAACCTAACCTAACCTAACCTAACCTAACCTAACCTAACCTAACCTAACCTAACCTAACCTAACCTAACCTAACCTAACCTAACCTAACCTAACCTAACCTAACCTAACCTAACCTAACCTAACCTAACCTAACCTAACCTAACCTAACCTAACCTAACCTAACCTAACCTAACCTAACCTAACCTAACCTAACCTAACCTAACCTAACCTAACCTAACCTAACCTAACCTAACCTAACCTAACCTAACCTAACCTAACCTAACCTAACCTAACCTAACCTAACCTAACCTAACCTAACCTAACCTAACCTAACCTAACCTAACCTAACCTAACCTAACCTAACCTAACCTAACCTAACCTAACCTAACCTAACCTAACCTAACCTAACCTAACCTAACCTAACCTAACCTAACCTAACCTAACCTAACCTAACCTAACCTAACCTAACCTAACCTAACCTAACCTAACCTAACCTAACCTAACCTAACCTAACCTAACCTAACCTAACCTAACCTAACCTAACCTAACCTAACCTAACCTAACCTAACCTAACCTAACCTAACCTAACCTAACCTAACCTAACCTAACCTAACCTAACCTAACCTAACCTAACCTAACCTAACCTAACCTAACCTAACCTAACCTAACCTAACCTAACCTAACCTAACCTAACCTAACCTAACCTAACCTAACCTAACCTAACCTAACCTAACCTAACCTAACCTAACCTAACCTAACCTAACCTAACCTAACCTAACCTAACCTAACCTAACCTAACCTAACCTAACCTAACCTAACCTAACCTAACCTAACCTAACCTAACCTAACCTAACCTAACCTAACCTAACCTAACCTAACCTAACCTAACCTAACCTAACCTAACCTAACCTAACCTAACCTAACCTAACCTAACCTAACCTAACCTAACCTAACCTAACCTAACCTAACCTAACCTAACCTAACCTAACCTAACCTAACCTAACCTAACCTAACCTAACCTAACCTAACCTAACCTAACCTAACCTAACCTAACCTAACCTAACCTAACCTAACCTAACCTAACCTAACCTAACCTAACCTAACCTAACCTAACCTAACCTAACCTAACCTAACCTAACCTAACCTAACCTAACCTAACCTAACCTAACCTAACCTAACCTAACCTAACCTAACCTAACCCCCCCGCGCCACCCGCTAGCCGGATAGTAGCGAAAACGCCGCGCTCCACAAGTAAAAATTATTATCGCGGTCAAAGTTTGCAAAACATCAAGTGTTATATACCAAAACACGCGTCTCAGTGCACCGAACCCAGTGATATAAAAATAACTGAAATCGGTTTGTGCAGTGCAGTGAAATCGACAAAAAACTGGATCGCGGGGCGTTTTTTAAACGTTTTTTAAACGCCCAAACAAACAAGTGCGTGCGACGCTCAATTGGTCGCCTTAACATATACTTTTTAAATTACGAATTGGTGTATCGTGAGTGCCTACGTCTACCCTGGAAATCTCAGGAAGATTGGACAACAATCCACTGAGATATTACCATATCAGTGTTTGGACCCCTAAATCACCAACCTTAAGGAGTCAACCGGGGTGAGCGATATTTTTGTCAATACTGTGCTATCCCTCCCACATACCAAAACCATCCCTCAAATTCACCTAAACCCTAAACCCTGACCTCCAGGACCCTTTTCCCCGAGCCATCCTGCCACCTCATATTTCACGGCATATATCTCCCTAATTAGATCGATAATCATATTATTTTAAAATCTTATTAAATACTGCAACCCCTCTGCTTCAAAACGGTGGCTTTATCATAATTCTAGGTTCAGTGGTTCCAATAATATAGCCATTTTTCCAAAAGACTTAACAGGCATAGTACAGGTCACGTCACTAAAATAATTACGTAAATTGAAAAGTCACTTTTTTATTTCCAAATTATATCCCGTTTTCAGGAGATAGTATTGTGCCCCGAGCATAAAAACTAACCCCCCTGCCATTAAATTGCATCTATCCCCTACACAACCTGAGATAAATCCAAATTTCCACTTTTCCATAAAATTCCCTTTAAAAACTTCAAATCACATTTAACCAGCTCTGCACACCCTCATTCTATGCACTAATCTTCACTTTACTATATCACCTAGAAGCACAATTTAATACAGATTCCAAATTAGTAAACCTCTAGAAAATCCATCCACGCATACCAAAGAAACAAACGTTTTTCCAAAACCCTTCCCTGGTTTGTTTACATTGTACAAGTTTTCTTTCCGCCAAATCGCCGGTGGCGCCCCCTGAGCGACGGCGTGGGTGAACTAACCGTGAACAAAGCCATTTGCTACCTCATTTTTCACGGCATTTATCTCCTTAATTAGATTGACAATCATATTGTCTTAAAATTTCATTAAATTCTACAATTCCTCTGCTACAAAACGTTGGCTATATTTTAATTTTAGGCTCAGTGATTCAAATAATATAGCTGTTTTCCTAAAAGACTTATCAGGTGTGGTACAGGTCACGTAACTAAATATTTACGTAATTTGAAAAACCACTTCCTTAATTCCAAGTTATATTCCGTTCTAAGGAATTCGAGGTGTGCCTTGGGCACAATAACTAACCCCTCTGGTATTAAACCCCATCTATCCCTTATATAACCTGAGATAAATCCAAATTTTCATTTTTCATAAAAATTCCCAAATAAACTATTTCGAATCCCACATAACCAGCCTTTATATACATTAATCCTCACATTATTATAATAATTAGAAGCATAATTTAATACAGATTCTAGATCAGTAAACCTTTATAAAATCCGCCCACGCATTCCAAAGAAATAGACATTTTTCCAAAATCCTCCCCTAGTTATTTAAGCTTTTGTACATAGATGCAACAGAGTCGCCACCTACCGAATACAGTGCGAAACACCAACACACACATTTCCTACCAAGTAATATACCACACTTGACTGACATTAGCAATAGTGTCGCCACCTATACTATACAGCACACACTACCAACGTAGATCCTTCACAGGCAACTCATCACACCTGACATACAGGAGCTGCCATCTACCATATACACCACACACTACTAACACACATCCCTCTCTAGGAAACTCACAACATCTTAACATACTAGTGCTGCCACCTGTTGGATACACTAGGAACTACTAACACACATCCTTCCCTAGGAAACGTACCACACCCCAACATACAGGTGCTGCCATCTATCTTATGCACTTCGTACTACTAACACAAGTCCTCCTCTAGGAAACTTACCACATCTCAACACACAAGTGCTGCCATCTGTTGGAAACATCATACACTACTAACACACATGCTTCACTAGGAAATTCACCACACTCCAACATACAAGTGCTGCCATCTATCTTATACACTCTGAACTATTAACACATGTCCTTTACTAGAAAAATTAAATTTTCAAGCACATCTTTTTAATATATTTCCCGGAGCTGTTACGTTACACCTTCCCCCCCACAACCTCAGTACCTACTACCTATAGCACAAAATCGCTGTCACGGATCGTCGTGCTGTAAGCAGCATATCTCCACATATGTTGTGAAAACAGAAGTACCAGTCAGTACCATTTCTGCCTGACTGCGGCCGACGTCATCGCGCGGGACTAGGACCGAATATTGACAGCAGTATACGGCGTACCAAAATAAAAACCCACCACATAGACTCACCGACTAGCAACCGGACTTCGGCTTGCCACATCTTCAGAACCCCTTGGACTGGAGCTACCGTGTTGGGGCTCGTCTATAAGGGCTCGTGACCCCGTGGGGGTACTAAGCCCCACAAAACTGACCTTTGTGCACCGTGTTTTTTGACCGGTACACTTAGACATAAATTGATACTGTAAGCTTTATTGAGCTTACTTACAATACTTCTATATCGTGTGCATAACTGACTGGATTAAACCTACCCCGAAATGGCCGCTACAATCAGAACACCCGCAAAAAAGGCAGTCGTTATAGACAACTCCCAGACCTCCAAAATGGACACAGAGAAGGCCGGACCTTCCACACAAGAAGCGACGCACGCCTCCAATGTAAGGCGTAGCATTGGAGAATGGGAAGCGGGGATAGCGGATACAAGGCCCAAAACACCAGAAACACACCCACACTCACCGAAAAGAACGGCCCATCTGTTGGCACCGACGACGCCCCGGAAGACAAAGCAAAAGCCAATGCCCCCTCTGGAAACAAAGGGAGCGGCGCGAAGAGCATCTGTGGAATCTCCCGGGGCGCCGCCGGGGCAAAAACAGGAGCCCGCAAACTCCACAAACCGCGTATCTCAGGCTCGGACCTGGCTTCAGAGGGTGAAACATTGCGTGAGCGAGTCTCGCAACCTGAGGACCGATCTGAAGGCTGGGATCATTGCGGGGGTGGAGAATCTCTACCAGCTGGTGAAGGACGCCACGGCAGAAGCAGCAGCAGCAAAGATAGGGACAGTAGCAGCAACAGCCAAACCAAAGGCACCTGAAACTAAAGAAATGGGTGTAAACACGACGGAAGAAACAGGGGATATAGAAAAAGAGAGGGTAATACAGGAAAAGAAGGAAGATAACCTCAAGGAAGCGGAAGGAAAGGAACTAATAAAACTCCTGAAGCAGCAAGGGGAAAAAATAGACACCACGTTTAGGGAAATGGAAAAGATAAAAGAGCAACTCGCAGATATTCCTAAGGCCCTACCCAGGAACACGGCTCAGAACGAGAAGTTACTACATACGCGAAGTGCACTGCACTCAATTGTAGTGACTTCAAAAGACGAGACCGAAACCGGCGAAGAAGTTCTGGACCGGGTTAGAAAAGCCGTCGATGCAACAGAGGGATGGGTAAAGGTGGAGAGGGTGAGGAAAGCAAAAGACAGGAAGGTTATAATGGGCTTCGAAACAAGAGAGGAGAGAAGTAAAATCAAGGAAAGGCTGGAGAAACAAGGAGCTAACCTCGCCGTCGAGGAAGTGAAAAATAGAGACCCATTACTGATTCTAAGGGATGTACTGCTGATACATAGCGATGAGGACATCCTCAGAGCACTCAGAAATCAGAATCGGGAGATTTTCCACGGCCTCGAAGGCGAGGACATAAGGATGCATGTAAGATATAGGAGGAAAACGCGTAACCCACACACGAACCATATCGTGCTCAGCGTGTCCCCCACAATCTGGAAGAGGTCTATAGAGGAGGAGAAGCTCCGGATAGACCTCCAGAGAGTACACGTTGAGGACCAGACGCCGTTGGTGCAGTGCACCCGATGCTTGGGGTACGGCCATGGTAAACGTCTGTGTAAAGAACCAGCTGACCTATGCAGCCACTGTGGCGGCCCCCACCTGAAGCTGGAATGCACCGAGTGGCTCGCAAGCAGTGTACCCACCTGCCGAAATTGCACTAAAGCAAAACTCGAGCGCGCGGAGCACAATGCCTTCAGTGGTGAATGCCCAATACGCAGAAAGTGGGACACGCTTGCCAGATCGACAGTAGCGTATTGCTAAAGGCGTCCAAAGCAAACTAACACAAATAAAAAGGACCAAATGGAAAAATAAAGTGAGGAAAGCCAATTGTGCCTCATTTCATGCGAAATCAGGGCAATTAACGCACAAAAATAAAACAAACAAACCAGAAATAACTCGTATAATAGAGGAACTAGAAATAATAAAGTAATCAGTAAGGAAATTATGATGAAATAATATTTTGAAAATATTAAATAGCATCATAAAAGCAAAGATTAAAATAAACATAAGAAAGTAGAAATTATACGTAAGATAAATATTGAGAAAACACTGTTAGTAAGTTGGAAATAGACGTAAGATATATATAAGTAAAAAATAAGTACAATTGTAAGATATGTAAAATAGCATAAGACTCCTTTAGTAAAGAAATTACGAACAAATAAACATAACCCATAACTCCCAGAAACAACAAAAGGAATCCCAATAAGGAACAAACAAAGTAGATAGATAATATAGAATAGTGCAGCATTGGAAACCCACCAATGACAAGAGAGTAAGAAAAGATGGATGAAAGAAAGAACCTGTATGAAGAATAAAAGTGCGAGAGGAATGAAAGCGAGAACTAGTATGCAAGAGAACACGATATAGAAAGGCTCCAATAATGTTGGAGGTAGCTCGTTTATAAAAAAAAAAAAAAAAAAAAAAAAAAAAAAAAAAAAAAAAAAAAAAAAACCTAACCTAACCTAACCGTATATACCATGTATGCATAATACATGTATATACACTATGTAATGTAGAACTAAGTAGATATAAGATACTATAGAATAGAAAAAGTTGAAAAGAATATAAAATGAAAAGAAAAACCAAAAATATAAAAATAAAAAACAAAGTACATAAAAAATATAAAAGAAAAGCAAAATACACAAAAAATATAAAAGAAAAACAAAAAAGTAAGAAAGGAAAAATAAAAAAGAAAGAAAGAAAAATAAAAAGAAAGAAAGAAAACAAAAAACTAAGTAAGTCTCCTAGTAAATAATATAGTAATAATAAATTATCATATAATAAAGTATACACGTGATCCCTTTATAAAAGAAGAAATATTAAATAAGAACTTGTTTTGTATAAGATATGTTAACATTAATGTATACATGTGATCCCTTCAAAAGAAAGAAATATTAATAAGAAATTGCTTTAAGTTAATCAGGATATAAAATTGTAATCACCTATGCAGAAGATGCATGCTTGCTAATTACGGCACTGTAATAAAAAGTAGCCATAAATTTAAGATTATCATCAGAAACAAAAATTGCTGTAAATTCATTCAACCACCAAAGGGCCCCGATTACGTTGGGGGAGAAAAAAAAAAAAAAAAAAAAAAAAAAAAAAAAAAAAAAAAAAAAAAAAAAACCTAACCTAACCTAACCTAACCTAACCTAACCTAACCTAACCTAACCTCTTGACCACCAAGAAGACCGCGTTGCAATGAGATACAGGACGAAGACAAGGAACCCGCACGCATGCAATATTGTCCTCAGAGTGTCCCCAAAAATATGGCTACGAGCATTAGAGGCAGGAACACTCTATATCGACCTTCAGAGAGTTAAAGTAGCCGACCAATCGCCACTGGTCCAATGTTCACTCTGCCTCGGATACGGACACAGTAGGCGCTACTGCTCTGAAGGTCAGGAGCGATGTAGCCATTGTGGGGGCCCTCATATGAGGACAAATTGCGAGTTTTGGCGTGACGGAGCAAGTCCGTCTTGTTGCAACTGCACGAGGGCAAAACTGGACCAGGTTAACCACAACGCTTTCAGCCAGGATTGCGCAGTTAGGAAGAGGTGGGACGCACTGGCTCGCGCCACCACAGCCTATAACTGCTGAGGACACTGGCGATCGGAGGATGATGGGTGAGATGGCGAGATCGTGCCAGAAAAACAGGAAAATATATTCTGAAATCATTAATACTTCACAAAATTATTTGGAACTTAAAATTAAAAATAATAAATTGCAAAATTTCATGGCGAAATTGCACAATTTATTTCTGCAACTAAAATCACGACATCAACATTCATTTATAATTTTAAAACACCTTAAACATTTAAATTCATTATTAGAAAATTAACGCAGATTTCATTAGAAACCTGCCTAATTGGAAATTAAACTCAAAATAGACACAAGAAAAATAAATTCTCACCTTTAACAAAATTAAATTTAGAATAAATAAGTCACGATGGACCGAGCTCGTCATCATCACCCATGCCTCAAAATATGCTGGCATGTGTATAATGGTATACAAATATCCAGCATATTCAGTCGCAGTGTACCAATAAAATCAGC
>OX387305.1:9695000-9700000 GCA_947562105.1 Shargacucullia verbasci | reverse complement strand
TAAGTGCCTTTAATACAAACATTGAAATATTTCACTAACTACTAAAGCTATTTTGACGCGGATTTCTGCATTTATATTGTGGATTAGGCCTCCGCTAGCACCCTGACACCCTATTATTGACCTACCTGAAAGGGATTTTTGATTTTGGCACTTACGTCATTTTTTCAAAATTTCATATCTTCAAAAATTTATTAACACCTAACCTTGTATTAGATTTCCGTTCTTTTTGCGGAATCGGGTTCTCGCCTATCTAACCCCTATTTTTAGGCGCTTCGCGCAAACTGAAAATACTTACGGTCGCTGAAAACTCGATTTTTGCCTGAAAAAAGTGGTTTTTTGACCACTGTGCATAAATTTGTTCCCCGAGTAATTCTGAAAACGGTCTAGTGAGCTTGCCCGCGCCGAGACGCGTCCCTGGACACCTCATACGTGCGGCTGGCTCGCATAGAACGTCAAAAAATTATTTTTTCTAATTTTTGTTGACTCAGCATTTTCCCACACATAGTTTACTTGGTAAGTGCCTTTAATACAAACATTGAAATATTTCACTAACTACTAAAGCTATTTTGACGCGGATTTCTGCATTTATATTGTGGATTAGGCCTCCGCTAGCACCCTGACACCCTATTATTGACCTACCTGAAAGGGATTTTTGATTTTGGCACTTACGTCATTTTTTCAAAATTTCATATCTTCAAAAATTTATTAACACCTAACCTTGTATTAGATTTCCGTTCTTTTTGCGGAATCGGGTTCTCGCCTATCTAACCCCTATTTTTAGGCGCTTCGCGCAAACTGAAAATACTTACGGTCGCTGAAAACTCGATTTTTGCCTGAAAAAAGTGGTTTTTTGACCACTGTGCATAAATTTGTTCCCCGAGTAATTCTGAAAACGGTCTAGTGAGCTTGCCCGCGCCGAGACGCGTCCCTGGACACCTCATACGTGCGGCTGGCTCGCATAGAACGTCAAAAAATTATTTTTTCTAATTTTTGTTGACTCAGCATTTTCCCACACATAGTTTACTTGGTAAGTGCCTTTAATACAAACATTGAAATATTTCACTAACTACTAAAGCTATTTTGACGCGGATTTCTGCATTTATATTGTGGATTAGGCCTCCGCTAGCACCCTGACACCCTATTATTGACCTACCTGAAAGGGATTTTTGATTTTGGCACTTACGTCATTTTTTCAAAATTTCATATCTTCAAAAATTTATTAACACCTAACCTTGTATTAGATTTCCGTTCTTTTTGCGGAATCGGGTTCTCGCCTATCTAACCCCTATTTTTAGGCGCTTCGCGCAAACTGAAAATACTTACGGTCGCTGAAAACTCGATTTTTGCCTGAAAAAAGTGGTTTTTTGACCACTGTGCATAAATTTGTTCCCCGAGTAATTCTGAAAACGGTCTAGTGAGCTTGCCCGCGCCGAGACGCGTCCCTGGACACCTCATACGTGCGGCTGGCTCGCATAGAACGTCAAAAAATTATTTTTTCTAATTTTTGTTGACTCAGCATTTTCCCACACATAGTTTACTTGGTAAGTGCCTTTAATACAAACATTGAAATATTTCACTAACTACTAAAGCTATTTTGACGCGGATTTCTGCATTTATATTGTGGATTAGGCCTCCGCTAGCACCCTGACACCCTATTATTGACCTACCTGAAAGGGATTTTTGATTTTGGCACTTACGTCATTTTTTCAAAATTTCATATCTTCAAAAATTTATTAACACCTAACCTTGTATTAGATTTCCGTTCTTTTTGCGGAATCGGGTTCTCGCCTATCTAACCCCTATTTTTAGGCGCTTCGCGCAAACTGAAAATACTTACGGTCGCTGAAAACTCGATTTTTGCCTGAAAAAAGTGGTTTTTTGACCACTGTGCATAAATTTGTTCCCCGAGTAATTCTGAAAACGGTCTAGTGAGCTTGCCCGCGCCGAGACGCGTCCCTGGACACCTCATACGTGCGGCTGGCTCGCATAAAACGTCAAAAAATTGCCCTCCCACCCACCCTTACGTCATTAGCCAGGTAGATTCTGTCGAATTGACAAAATATTTTACTTGATTATTGCAGCGATTTTTAAAATTTTTACATTGTTATTTGACCATTGCTGCCATTTTAGACTCCGCGGAGGCTATAAGTGTTATTTTAGCCAAAATTTTACTCTTATTTTAACTACACCTCTTTTGAGGAATCTCTTCTTTTATCAACTGACTTCTGACAACTCTTTTGAGATTATATAGTTTTAAAAATTATTTAATCAGTCTATTGACATCCCCTATTGGGAAACTATTGATTATTTTGCTGATCCCCCCTATACAGGGATAACTGACTTGAAGGTTAGGTTTGTTTGTGAGTCCTCTCCCAAAAATGTTTGGGCACCGCACACCCGTCAAGAGGGCCGCTGGCCCGCAGAGTCCAAAAAAGTCGCCACAGAGGCCCGAAAAGGTTCGACCAGCAACCTCCAACGTCAGGCGCAGCATCGGGGAGTGGGAGTCTGGAAAGGCGGAGCGGCAATCACAGTCTCCGACCGTCCCAAAGAGCAGTGACGCCGCACCGCCTTCCAAACCCCAGCACTCCGACGAACACAGCCTGGCCACACTTCGTGGACCGGTAGAGGCACCAGGAACCTTGGCGAAGCCTGAGGCCCCCAAGTACCCCAATCGCACTGCTGAGGCGAGAGCTTGCCTAAATAAGGCTAAGCTTTATCTAGGCAACTCTCGCAATCTCAAAACTGAGATCAAGACGGAGGTACTTGCGGCCATAAACAGGCTCTACGACCTCGTCAAGGAGTCCGAAAAAGGCAGACCAGTGGGACCGGACTGCCCCGCCATGCCTCAACCCGAACCGGCGATAGTGGAGGCAGACCACAAGAACGTCAGCTGCGCTGCTGGTGGCCACGCCCTAATGGCTAAACTGGAGGAGCACAGCGCCCTCATAAAGGAACATGGCACGGAGATGAGGGAACTCAAGGATGCCATACAGAAAAATATCACGGAGAGGGCGGCCTGTCTAACCGCTGCCCCTGTACAGTCAGGCCCTTTACACCTGACCTACGCAGAGGCAGCGTCACAACAAAAACGGGCACCGACGGCGATCCACTCCGCTATTGTCGCGTCGGCGGACGTTCAGGATAGCTGCGAGGACATTGTCCAGCGCATCCGGACGGTCGTCGATGCCAAAACATCGGGGATCAGAGTGGATCGCCTGAGGAAAGCCAGAGACCAGAAAGTGGTCATTGGGTGCAGCTCCAAAGCGGAGTTGGCAAGGGTCACCGAGAGGCTGAGGACTCCGCAAGCTAAGTTCCTCGTCGAAGAGAGGGCCAACAAGGACCCTCTCATAGTGTTGAAGTACGTCTTAGCGTACAACACAGACGAGGATGTAGTGAAAGCCTTAGCTAAGCAGAATGGCCATCTTCTCGGTGACCTTTCGCTTGAGGATCTGCGAGCCCAAGTGCGGTACAGGCGGAGGGCGCGGAACCCGCACGAAAGCCACATAGTGCTCTCGGTGTCTCCGCAGGGTTGGCAGAGACTGACTACAGCGGGTCATGTGCATGTAGACTTGCAGCGGGTGCGGGTACTGGATCAGTCGCCACTGGTTCAGTGCATCCGCTGCTTGCGCTACGGCCACAGCCGCAAAACATGCACAGAGACCGCAGATCTCTGCACGCACTGCGGGGATGCCCACATGTGCGTGGATTGTCCCTCACGCCTGGCAGCGGAAAAGCCGGCTTGCCGCAACTGCAAACTGGCAAAAATGGAGAACACAGGCCACAATGCCCTAGACAGCAGCTGCCCTACTCGGGAAAAGTGGGAGGCCCTGGCGCGATCGTCAGTGGCCTACTGCTAAGGTGGATGCGGGGAACCTTGGAACTAAAAGCCCAACAAATCTGAACGGATTCAGCGGAAAAGGCTTGGAAAATCAATTTCGGCTAACGACAAGCATGAATAATTGGCGTGAATTTTATGGAAAATTAGCCCAATTAAAAATTTATGCAATGAAAACAAACAAAAATAAAATTAATAAAATTGATATACTTAGAAATATTAAATTAACATACAAAAATAAAATTAGGAATCAAATTAAAAATTTCGACACATTAAATATTAAAAATTTGATAAAAATTAACTCTAAATTATTAAGAACAAAAAGTACAAAAAATTTAAACTTACAGCTGCGGTCCGGAGAAAAGACAGAAGTATGCTTCACTCGATGCGCTGCACTTTACCCCGAAAACCTGAAAAGGAAAGGACAAGGGTCACCGCCGGACGAACAAGCAACCAGTCGTGCAAACGAGTGGTTGTATAATAGATATTACAATCCACCGTTTGCACGACGGAAGCTGAAAACCGCGGTGACGCCAAAGGTTAAAGAAGGTAATCGGGCAACTACAACCACTGGTATAGAATCAGATACGCGTATGATACCAATGTATTGTATAATATAATATAATGGACATCATACGAAGTAGAAGGACTAACGGCAAGAGAAATAACTGGGAAAGTGGCAAGTGACGGCGCAGAAAACTGCATATAAAAATAAATAACATAGTTAAAAACGAAAATAGTTAAAATACAAAACAGTAGTATAAGAAGATAAATAAGAATGAACAATAATTTGGCATAATAAAATCTAATATCTACTAACCCATTCTACTCAAGAGTAGAACTATAAAAAACTAGAAAATATATAAAAACTATGAAGTATAACAAGGGCTCTAATAATGTTAGAGGAAAGACAGGACAAACCATTAAAAAAAAAAAAAAAAAAAAAAAAAAAAAAAAAAAACCTAACCTAACCTAACCTGAGCAAACCTAACCTGAGCAAACCTAACCTGAGCAAACCTAACCTGAGCAAACCTAACCTGAGCAAACCTAACCTGAGCAAACCTAACCTGAGCAAACCTAACCTGAGCAAACCTAACCTGAGCAAACCTAACCTGAGCAAACCTAACCTGAGCAAACCTAACCTGAGCAAACCTAACCTGAGCAA